>BLKR01002817.1:0-25000 GCA_011170035.1 Teleogryllus occipitalis
CAAATTAAATAAACAGAGGTTGTCTGGTATCAAGTTTCTATTTCGCTTAAGATCTTTTCGATCGCGTAGCGATCATCGTCAGAGCTGAAAATACATTAAGAGATATAATTATACATTCTACAGATTAATATATAAAAGAAGTGTGCAGTTGCGTAAGCAAACTGGATCGGTCGTACCTTGTAGCTGCTGGGCGGAAAACGAAGTTCTGCGAATTTTTGAAACAGCGGCTCGCTTAAGTAGGCAGGGCGGCGGTCGGGCAAGTGTGGGGGCGGGGCAGGGGAGGGCGCGGCCGAAGGGTCGAGAGGCGCGGCCGTTGGGCCTGGTGTGAGGAGGGCGCGGGCGGTCGGAGGTGGGTGGACTTAGGGGTGTACACATTGTGCTAATTGCAGAGGTGTGTGCAGAGGTGACGAAAGTTCAGGGATTTGCTGGTTAAGACTGGTATTATTCTTGTTTTTTAGGTTGTTGTGAATGTGAAGTGATTCTAATTTTAATCTGTGCCAGTACCTGTTTTCAATTTCTAGGATATGGAAATTAATGAGTTTGTCAAATGTGTGATTGTTTTGATTTAGGTGATCAGCGAAGTGTGAAACTGTGGTGGTATTGTTTTTTTTTACCACCACAGTTTCACACTTACCACCACAATACCAAAAAGTATGTAGTTTTCTCTGTAATTTCCATTTCCAGTCTTTCTCGTTTTTCATAAGGGCCTTCCCATCTGGAACACTCCGTGGTAAGGTGAGCTGGACAGTTAGGGAACACAAATGATTCATCATCACTTCTTAACTTCGGTATATTCAGTCTCAATTACAGTTTCTCTCTTTGTTCATTATACACCACCTTCTCCCAAATAATGTCATTTTGATGGGAATGAAGGGGGCATACCTGAAACAAGAAAAAAATAATACATTACAATATGTATAATAATAATAATGATAATAATAATGATAATGATAATAATAATAATAATAATAATAATAATAATAATAATAATAATAATAATAATAATAATAATGAGGTTGCATGAGAGGTAAACTAAAATTGTACAGTGGTTAGTCTATAATATCAAATATGTACATAGAATTTTAGTTTCATTTTCAAACCAATTTTTCCAAAAAACAAAAAAATTGAAATTAATACATACACCACTCAGACTTTTGCTTTCATACTTCCCTAAGGTAATTCCTTTGACATAAATTATTGTTTTGTTTAGTAACTTATTCATACAAGTTACGGGAAACCTCGAAGATTGTTTGTGAGGTTATGAATTTTTTACGCATTACTTACAATTGAATGCTGTAACTTAAGTGCTACTATTCTAAGATTATTTAACTGAGTTTAAGTTTTTACTATCACTATTCACTTAACAGTATACAGAAAATAGTTGCAAGTTCAACGTCATATTACAAGGAAGAATTGTAAGATCTAATTGCAAACACCTTTGTTTCGTGATAGAACATTAGGAATATTACTAAATAATGTCAAAACCCTTAGCAATTTACATACAATTTATGCTTTGAATAAATAATAAATATAATAAATGTAGGTTCTACATGTGTATATGAACCACAGCCTTACCTTCGAGGGTTTGGAAGGAACAAAATCTTCTCTGCGAATAGCAGTCGTCCATTTCTTCCGCAAAGCAGGATCTTTTGGAAAAACAAAAAGCATGTACTTTCGAGGCTTCTTCGTAGTTTCCTCAACACCTCGGAACTACACATCTAAACGGCATATCAAAGCGGCAGTATAATACAAGCATGAACTGCACCGAACACGCGGACAACATCAGACGAATTCAACAAAAACAACATGGCTGCGCCCAGGCCACCCATGCCTCATGACTACCTACGCCGCCTTCTTAGTGACGTCACGTACTAGTGAGCAGTCTTTGTAACTCTAGGAGGTGGTGAGGCAGCCCTCCGCTGCTCCCTCGATGCCCTCTTGCGATGGGTCGCGGAAACTCGTCCCGCAGTTAGCAAGCCTCTATGCTAGTGGCGGGCGCTTCGATCAGTTTGACAACCACTACACCAACCACAACTCCCCGCCATTGCACTCTCCAGTCGCCGAAACGCTCCACAGTCCTGCGGTACACCCAACGCTACCCACTCAGTTAAGCTCTGTCCGGGAGGACAGAGCGTTCGAGTTCCGACGGTGGCGGTTTTTTGACACTAGCTGTGTAGCTAGGTCGAATTCAGCCGCTGTCTGGAGGAGAATTCTAGAGATCTGCATTTGGGCGAAAACAACCGCTCGAGTCTTGCGAGGCTCCGCGCCGAAGCTCAGCGGAAGAGGGAGACCTTGCTCGAGGGGAAGGAGCTAGCACTTAAACGGACATTTTGATCGGCCGTCTTTCGGCTCCCGATTATCTGCAGAACAGTCGAGCGTCGCCGAGCGCTCGTCTCCCGCCGGACGCTCGGTTGTTCCGCCGCTCAAGGCATGTACGGGATATAAAGTCACCGTGCATAGTGATCAAAGAACTTTTTCAATTAATTGTAATTAATTAATTATAATCGAAAGAAAATACAATTTCAATTAAAGGATTAATTGGTTGAAAAGTAACAATTTATTGATTAATTGGAATTAATTTTAGAGAGATATAACAATACAATTTTTAAAAGCATTAAAGGCAAACAAAGAGTCTGAAAATAAATTTAAAATCATCTTTTTACAATCAATACTATTTAATATGTTGTGACGTAATCAAATATCAGATTCGGAAATAAACACATTTATTTTGTAATAACTTCTCCGAAGTGTGTGTGTTGCAACCGGGTGCGCCTCCAGTAGGCAGGCAGTGAAAGGGTCAATTAGTTCCACGCAGCTGCAAACGCGACTCATTGGCGTCGCCTCGGACGAGCGAGGGGCGCAATGTTTGTTACACGCGCCTTGGGATCTCCCCAGGGGACCATCGACCACGCTGCTCGGAGGAATTTCAGAAGACCGCCCAGGTTTGTTTATAGGAAGTGTGCGAGAAAGAGCGCTTTCGGCTGTCTCTGGAAAATTCCAACAAAATTATCTGAGAAACGCGTAATCTGATTGGTGTAAAATCATGTACAGCGTAGTAACTTTCGACCAGTAACGTCACACCTTCTAAAAATTCAGCAGAAAGTTCTAGAACATTCGTAGAAATTGAGGGGGGAGAAGTGGGGCCCCGTGAAGCGCGGAGGAGAATCAGAAGCGCGGAGGTGCTAGAGTCGTGCAGGTCAGAAGCGTTCAGGTCGCCGGACGGAAGGGCCGCACAGAGCCGTGTGAAGCAGAAGTGTGTGGGCGCTAGGGTAGCGCGATAAAAGCGCCGAGGTGTTATTAACACACCGAGTGTTAGGTAGATGAAAAGGGACTTTATTCAATTTTGTTATTCTTTTCTCGTTTACGCCCGCGCCAAGTGTCGCAAGTTACGCGACTACGATAATTAGTGAAGTCGGTGATAATTCTCCCGACGAGTATCGTGTTTTATTCTGACGTTCGGACTTATAAACTGTCGTCACCGATAACGTCGTCGCCGCTGCCGCAGGCGTGGCTTTGCTCTCCTGAATGGGAAGCAGGCTACGAGAAGAAACCCTTCTCCCTCACCCAAGGGACGTGCTGTCCAGAAGAAAAGGAGCCCAGCTGTTTTGCTTGTTTAAAGGCCGTTCACCACAGCGAGTTCCTCTGCCGCACATGGTGATTTTAGTTATTTGTCGAGCTCCGACAAACACAACGAACATTTAACACGCCCTTCAGGCTTACCTGGATTATATTCAGAAGATACTGGCCGCGCATTGGCCCTTTTCTTGTCATTTTGTAAGCGCATCTCTTTTTAATTTTTCCTTTATTTGTTCCAAGCAATACTCATAACATTTAATTGTATTAGTTTTAAGACTGCATGATAAAAAGCAAGGGTTTGAAACTGAGATAATTATAACAAATTATTTCTACTAATTTTTCTATTTTTTAAATTTCTCATTAAATTTATTTTTTCTTTAAATTTTCTTTCAATTGACCTCTATCACGTAGCCACGTCCGTCCACCATCTAAATTTCAGGCTCTACTCGCCTCCTGAGCTAGCTGGCAACACGAGCCCAGGTAGGTGCAACCAACCGTTGGAGTTACAATATACTATTTACTATCAATACAATGGAATAAAAAAACCTAAAGTAATTTTCATCAATCCTGTTTACATTGTAAGTTATTAAACAATGTTGAAAAAGAAGGTTTATTAATTTGAATTTACAATAATGTAAAAATGAACCTGTATATTTTCAAACAAGCAAAGAAAATACAACATAAGGCAGAATGTTTACATTCCGGAGTTATACTATACTACCTGGTGTACCCGGCGTTGCTCGGGTTTATTGTAAATTATTAGTCAGGGAGAGGAATTCCATTTTTTTATACCCTGTGGTGGGACCTACTACCTCATCTGTTGTATCCCTTCTCCGCCCTGCTCCTCCCTGCCATGCTCTGCACGGCCACGCTTCGATAGCCCTGTCTTCTCTTCACCCCCATTGGGAAATTTCCGGTCACTTTTTCACAAAAAAATATATTTTTCTTATTTGGGCTTCCAGCTCCTAAACTTTCTTCACTTTATAACTAAAAACAATAAACAATTCTAAACTACAGAATAAAATACTTGTAGACTCACGTATATTTTGTGTTTTTTTTGTGGAGTTTCACATATTATTTCCAATACTGTCAATAAATTGTCACATTGTAAAACTTACTCTTTTTTATATTTTGTCTTCTCTTGCATTCATAAACAAATATTTGAAATTGATCTGTCAAATCGTGACCTTGAAGGGACTGACTATTTTAAGCGAAGTTTAACATGCCAGAGTTCTCGTACGAAGATGCTAGAAGATAGATATGGAATATGAATGTATATATCAAAACGAAATTGACGAATCATAATCATAAAAGTAAATGAAAGTATCAATATTGAACGTAATTGCCAGTATTTATAATTATTTTGAAGACGAAAAATATATATAAGTTTAAACTACGTGTAGAATAAAACTTATTTTTTTATGTAAATCAATTAATCATAACATTGAAGCATGAGAACAATACTGATCCATCAACATGTACATAATGGGTACATACTAAATTGACAATCTTCTGAACAAAACCATATTAGCTTCATTATTTGATCTGAAGTGCTATATATTAAGGATCTTGAAATGTGAATAACGGAAACCAATTAATGCTTTGGGAGCAATTGCAATGCAAAATAATAGCACAGATTATTCATAATATGTAAGTGATCATTGCTTAATTACATACTACTGCACTAATCTTCTGCACATAATGAAGAAAAAAATCAACTGGATGAAACCAAAACATACAAACATTTTACATTTTACCAATTTGAACATGAGAACTGTGTAAATAGTCAAATTGTGAGTGCTATTGAAAAGCAACCCTACTACGTAGAGAATTATTTACATTTGCATCCCTCCTTGCAGTATTATTTTCAATAGTGCGAGTGAGTACTTCAGCAAGTCGCACTTCTCTTAATAGCCGTTTCAAAACGTTTATAGACTGCCCATCTATTCGCACTTGTATAATCTGTTTTGACAACTTGACACTCGCATTGTTTCAAGAAATTCATTGTTTACAAATTTCTGTAAAAGAAGAGGTTGTTTAGAATGTATACGATTTCTATATATAATACATTGTAGATTACTGTATATTCTGTACTATATATTATTGTACATTGCATTGTCTCAACCTACCTCAATTTCTGTACAAATTCAAACTCCAATGTTTCATAGCCACTTTGTACATACCACGGATTAAGGATAATGCATGTACCTTGTCATCTTTACCACTTTAGTTAACGATTTCTTCCAAATATTCCACCAATGTTCAGAACTAACAAATCACCACCGTTCATACAGGGACATTACATAACCTTATTCCAAGTCCAATGAATCTCGTAATAATTCTGGACATTGATGAAACCAGTAGTAGATCCCAGACGTCATCCTCTGGTGGCGCACAGCTAAACTATTGACATTGATGCGCTCTTGAATCTGTGATGTAAAGCTATGCCAAAAATGTCGAGAAAAGTAATTATTTTGTAAATATATTACGGTTTATGGTTGTAAATCATAGCCTATAGTACTCCAGACCTTTAAAGGAAGTGAGCACAAAAGTTCCATCGGCATTGGTTGAGTAGATTCAGAGATTACCGCGTTGGAAGACAACGCACTTCTATCTTTATATATTAGTATAGAATATAGATATAGATATTGTGACGTCACGGGGTTAGACAACCCCATAACACCACCATCAGCTATGTAAAGAAGCCCACTAACAGAGAGGACTAGGGTACGCGGCGGAGCGATGGCCGGTAAACGCGCCATCTGCCCACACCTTTTCAAACTGCGACGCCCGAACTAGTGAGTAATGTTTTTCCGGGAGGTCACGAAAGGAGGAGAATATGCACACCTCCAAAATTTCCCCAGGCGCGAGTACCATAAGTATCGCGGCGCGCCTCGGAGGAACTCTCTTTTACGGCAACAGCGACGGCGACCAGAAGAAACTTTGACTACAGCACTAACGGCGAGTACAAATAGATAGTATAGGAGTTTGTTTTAACTTGATAGTTAAAAGTTAGCTCGGAAAGCGTATCTTAGAAAAGTGAAGTAATTAGGGAGTAGAGTGCAAAATCATTCGTTGCAGTCACAATAGTTTGGAGAGCAAGCGAAATAACTGTTTGACGTCGAAATAACTTCAAACTTGTAAAATTCGCGCAGAAGGACATTAATTAAATCCAGCATCTCACATTGCACGCTGAGACCACACATGCCTAAAGTGTGGTAGGTCGGTCGAGCATTTGAGCATAACTCCTGCAAAATTAATAATTTCGAGGCTGGAAGCGCGAACGAACGTGTACGAGGCAGTGGAAGACGGACGACCCCAGGAAGAGCGAAGCGTAGGCAAGAAGGACTTGGTCTAGAGCGGGGATAGTACGCGTTTGGAACGAGAGAAAGGTGTGGAAATTGGAGGCTTGGTGGCGTTCGAGCGGAAGGAACTGCTTTCGTCGCATCACAGCGCGCGAGACGAGGCGGCAACGCGGGACGAGCGGCAGAAAATCCCCAAGGTTACCTACAGGCGAGCGACGCGGAGCTGTTGAGGTAAAGGAACTGGCAACGATTATGCAGCGTTCAGCTGGGGAAAGAGGATAGTGGTAAATACACGACAATCAGTGTTAAAAGTGGGTGAAACGTCTAGAATAGGTGGGAGAAGTATTTCGAACTGTGTGAGTGGCAGTTTCCCGGCCATTTACTGCACGTATCAGTAGATTCATTTAAAGAGGCTATACCTTGTACAATTTTACATAAATGATTCAGAATTTTTATATGTTGTACAGTTAATATTATCCAGAAAGATCAATTTGTTATATTGTGTTTCAAGTAATGGCTTTTGTGACATCTAAAAGGGTCTGAATTAAGTAACGTGAATGCCACGTATATTTTTTTTTGTGTTAAGTATTATAGTGAGTGCGAAGCCCAAGGCTAGCACCTGTGAAAGGGTTTCTTTGAAACAAGTAGCAAATTCATTTGAAAAAAAGCCGTGCACGGAAAACTAGAGGCCAAAAGAGTAAATAATTTAGTAGTGGAAAAACTCAGGAGTGATCAAATCGTAAATTGTAGTTGATGAAAGTGTGTTCAGGCAGTCGAGGTGACGCCTATATGTTTTTGTTTTTTGTCTTGTTTCATTTTTTCAGTGACCAGCTACTTAAAGTGCAATAACCTGTTGTGAAATTGCGTCACTGTAAATTTTCTCATTGAATATATGTTCATATTATTCGTATTTTATTTGATTCATTGTGTTAAGGGATCAGACCTTTCTCATACCCGAGAGATCCTGCTTCCTGAGAATTGTAAGCTCGCTTCACGAGCATTCATGCTATCACGACCCACCACGTGTGGTAAAGTAGGTAGGTGGGGGTGTTACAATATAGATAAAAGCACAAAAAACCGGGAGCGGTAACTCAGTGCATCAACTGATGTCACTGCAGCGCCTCTGACCGGGACGTCCTAGGTTCGAATCCTGGCGGCAGGATTTTCGACACTCGCTTTTCAGCTAAGTCGCATTCAGTCGCTGTCTGAAGGAGAATTCTAGCGGCCGGCTGCTCTGATCGGTAGTTTTCGTGGTTTCTCCGATCAACACCAGGCGAATGCCGGAGCAGTACCCTAACAAACGGGCCACGGACCGCGCGCGATCTGTCCTTCCTCTTCCTTGTCCTAACCTCTCCCCTTACACACATACACACACACACACATACACACACACTAACATGCACTACACTACCACATATTCCGGGAGATCGGTCGGGAGCTTAGAGCCTGTCCCGGCTGGTGCGGTGCCCCGCTGGTGGGAGAGTCCTGGTTAGGGGGAAACCCCACTAGTCAACGGTAGGTCGGCGCCGGATCTCGCCATCCAGCGGAGGAAGATCACCGCCATCTCCCGCGAAAAAACATGCACTACACTAACGGGACTAATGACCAACGCAGTTGACGCGCCCGGAAACACGAAAAATCAATCGAAAAGACCAAAAATATTGGTTAAGGGAAAATAATTCGTTTCGTAACAATTGTAATGTCATTTTAGTTTCTTACAAATCCGAATTTACGGCATTTTTTATTTCACACAATAAACATTTGTTCATAATTTCATGAGTACATAATAAACAGCATATGCTAAACAAAACTGAGGTGGGTACTATTTTTTCTTGCTTGGAAACGTCTTGTCATAAGCAGGAAAAGTAAACAAAAATACAAAATGGGAAGGGAAATGCACTAATATATTTCATTGCACTTGTATCAAAATGTAGCATAACGTCTGTATGTACATCATATAAAACGAGGGGAAATTAATGATTTTATAACATTCTTGAGCAATAGAAAGATGCTTCTTATTCTTATTTAGTGTAACCTAGAAATTACAAAAACAAATGTTCTAATTGCCTTTAATGTTCATAACTGGCATACGAAAAAATCTAACATGTAATTCTTTGAATTAACAGAGCCTTCCTCCCTTCCATTACTTTCCTGGACGAACATCTGGGACGGTGAAGTATCAATGTCGGTGAAGAATCGACTTGCCCCTTAAGAAACGAGTGATACGTTTGCATCGTGAATCTGACGCAGCGCTCGCCCATGGCGCTCGCACTGGTCACCTACGATCTACCGCTTCTTTCCCTTGTGTGAAGAAGTGGGTGGAAAGCGATCTCTTGATTTCTATAAATACATAATATGAAAGTCAAACACAAATAACATCCTCTATAAAGAACTAATTATAAAAGAATATTATTATAAAAAATAGAGATTTGCTACTGACTAGGTTTAGTAAAAGTCAAAATGACTTCAAGAAAACAAATTTTTAACCAACACTAAAAGAAATTAGAAATAAATTTCACGAAAAAAGCTTAGAAAATTAAATATGCCTTAAAATACATTTACGTGAAAGTAAGCAAAATAAATATTCGTCAGAATTTTTAATTTTTTATTATTCTTGCATTTATACCAAAAACATTTACAAATGTTCATTAGAATAAAACAGGCAATTTCCTAAATATCCGATATCTAGTCATTACAAAGAAAGGAATTTTCCTCAAACATGTGAATACCCTGTCTTTGAATTCACTGGTAGAACTTCAGTTAATCCATTTCAGGTTTTCCAGTGCGTCGGAGAGTGTAATTTTGGAGTTATATTTTTTAAATGACTTACATTTTGTTTATAAATTCATTTTTTTAAATGGATATTATAGGTCGCTTTTTTTTAACCAATCAATACTCCTTCCTTTTCCTGGCTCTTAGCCTCCGAATTTGACTCCGACGCGGCGGACGAGTCCTGTGAGGCGCAGATCGCCGGAACGGGGTCCGTCGCTTGTCGACAACCGACCGAGCCTCGGCGCTCTCGGTGACCGGAGGCCCCAACGGCTGCTCTGATCGGTAGTTTTCCGTGGTTTCTCCGATCAACACCAGGCGAATGCTAGCATAGTACCGTAACACACGTGTCACAAAAATGTAAAAGAAAAAATTGGAGCGTTTTATTAGGAAATGTTTTTTTTTTAATTGCATAAATTTCACACACGTTACGCGAAATTAACTTATTTTTTCAAAAATGTGTACATGGCCTTTTAGAAAGAGTAGATTTTTTTCGAGAGACTGTTTCAAGCAAAAAGTTTTGTCTCCAAATTTGTATTTTTGAAATGTTAACTTTTTGCAATTTTCGAAACAATGGAAAGTTTGCCGGAAATGGGTATACTACCATATTTTTTACTGTCCATTATTACATATGAGGAGAATATTTAAGAAAAATTTAGAACTGCTTTTGAGATAAAAAATTGTTTAAAAATTTTTAACTGCTTATATTTCGCGCAAAATTACATGAAAACTACTTATATATTCTAAAAGTTGAACATGAACGTATATGAAGCTCTGTCGTTAAGGAATATATTTCATTCAAAAAATCTATATCTTCAATATAGAAGGTGATGCCAAAAAATTCACCTATAGCAATTTTCAAAAAATCTGTGATTTCAACGAACGTGAGACCTGTAACGTTCTTTTATGCGTCCTTTACGCAATCTGAGGACAAAGTTTAATCAAAAAAAGTGTAGCGATTTTGAGAAAATTTTGAAAATGTTTTCGAGGCTTCACGTAATGTACCCTCAAAATGCAAAGAACCCTCAGAAATCAAAATATCCTGTTGGAGCACCCCAAGCCTCGAGCTCTTTCAGATTGATTGAGGAAAATCAATTTTGGAGCAAATCGGCTGAACGGTTTAAGTACTAGCGTTGACCACAGGCGGACAGACACTGCATCAAGCTGGAACAGCTAAGTCAGCACACCGACACGAAACATGTCAAATCATTTATTGCTAATTAATTGCCAATTAATTGCCACAATTTTGAATTAATTGCCACGTATTTTCGTGGAGAAAACGGGTGTGTGCTAGTTTGACGTCAAGCCAGCACACACATCAGTTAAATTCGAACCAGAGCTCAACGGAAACCATCTAATCATTTATTGTCAATTAATTGCCACAATTTGGAATTAAGTGGCACGTATTTTCGTGGAGAAAACGGGAGTGTGCGAGCTTGACGTCAAGCCAGCACACACATAAGTTAAATTCGAGTCGGAGATCAACGGAAACTCTCAAATCATTTATTGCTAATTATTTTCCAATTAATTTCCACAAATTGAAATTAATTATCAGTATTTTCGGTCGAAAATAATCAATGTCAATGTCAGCAGGCATGACGCAACCGAACATAATACAAAATAATGGAATATAGAGAGAACAAACGAGCACAATCAAATAAAACAAATATCATAATTAAAAAATGCTTCACACTAATTTATTACTCAAAACAGAAGTTAATTAGTGCAGCCATTTATGAAATAAATAATGTTAAAAAACGTCATAGTTAAGCAACCACGTACGACAATCGAATACGAAATTGGAGAACACAAATGGACACTAAAAACTAAAACCTCATATTTATTTCAATAATCATTCCATTTTAATATATTACACCAAAGAAAAAATTATAAACGTGGCAATGTAAGAAATAATAACTGCTAAAAATAGAACTAGAGTTATCCAACCATGACAAATATTAAAATTCGAAAATAGAGAAAACCAACGAGCACAATCAAATAAAACTAACAACATAGTTTATAGACATTTGATACTATTTTTTATTTTATTCGCAAATTAATTGCTTCTGCCCTTTATGAAATGAATAATATTTGAAACTTCGTAGTTATGCAAATACGTACGATTTTCGAATAGGAAATGCGAGACTACCAACGAACACGAATCACTAAAATCTATTAAATAATTAAATACACATTCAATACTAGTTTATAACACTAAACATAAATTAATAAATTTTGGCATGCATTATACAAACATCGTTAAAACTGCATCAGATTTATCGGACCAAGCCAGATATTAAAATTCGAAAATACAGAGAATCAACCTGCACAATTAAATTAAACCAAGAACATAATTTCTATATATTTATTAACTTATCAACATTTATTAATTTATCTGTGGTGCAATAAATTAGTATTGAATGTGTATAATTTTATTTAAAAGACTTTAGTTATTTGTGTTCGTTGGCACTCTCGCAATTCCTATTCGAAATTCGTACGTGGTTGCATAGATATGAAATTTTTAAAATTCTTTAATTTCATAAATAGCAGCAGCAATTAATTCGTGTATAGAGTAAACAATTAGTATTAAATATCGAAAAACTATGTTGTTGGTTTATTTATTTATTTAAATAAAAACTAATATTTATTTATTTAAATAAAAACTATGTTGTTGGTTTTATTTGATTGTGCTCGTTCTCTTTTTTTCGAATTTGAATTTCTGGCTTGGTTCCATAACTCATATGCAGTTTAGCAATGTTGATATAATACACGGACAAATTTACTAATTTATCATTAGAGTAATAAACTTGATTGTGTATTTATTTATTTATTTAATAGGTTTTGGTGAACGTGCATGATGGTACTCTTGATTTCCTATTCGAAAGTCGTACGTGGTTGCATAAATACGTTGTTTTAATAATTATTTATTTCATAAATGGCATAAGCAATTAATTCGTGTATAGAGTAAAAAATTAGTATTAAATACCATCGGTCACAATGTTATGATAACACTGCTGTAATGGCTGATATCAACACTGGCGTCCAGCAAAGAATACGAGAAAAAAACAATCTAGCCATGTTCGTCAACTGTGATAATCACTCTCTTAACTTGGAGGGCATACACACAGCAAAGCAAGAAGTATCAATGGTCATATTTTTCGGAACTGTTGAAGTCCTGTGTATGTTCTTTTCAGCATCTACAACACGCTGGGAAAAATTGAAAAATGCCGTGCCTGTGGTTCTTAAGTCGGATTCTTTAACTAGATGGAGTGCACGGGTAGAAGCTGAGAAACCTATAAACAATTTCCTTGACGAAATCCTTGAAGTTCCCCAAAACATGACTGATAACTCCAACGAGACCAGTGACACAAGGAGTGATTCCCGACAATTGTACACTCGAATGTTAACTTACGATTTTCTGATTTTACTAGGATTTTGGAATAAATTACTTATTAAAATTGATCGTGTTCAAAAAAGACTTCAGGAACCAAAAGTAAATTTCCTCATGCCACTCTAGATTTAAAAGCTCTTCAAAATTATTTTCTTGATGAAAGGGAAGTATTGATAACTGAATCACTGGAAAAAGGGCTTAATCTCTGTCAAGAATGGGATGTACCAATTGAACGACGATTAAGACGAAAGAAAAAAATGGCTGGAGAATCATCAGATGATGTTACTTTAACAGCCAAACAGGAAATTGAAAGAGTCATGAAGGCAACGGTTGACCATCTTTATAGCGAAATGAATGGAAGATTTACCCGCTTACAAGATACTGACGAAAAATTTGTCTTCTTGCTCGACATTGAGGGTCTGTGTTATAATGGGGATACAAAAATAATCAATACAAAGTGTACAAACTTCGCCACGTTCTACAGCAGCGATGTTGATGGTGAACAGCTATACAAAGAAATTATAGATTGCCGAATGCTACTCTCAGTTCGATCTCATATTAAAATATCCAGGCCTGAAGAACTTTATACAATTCACTAGTGAGAACCCGTCAAAATTTGATGGTGATATCTGAGATAAATGTAAAAAACTGTGCCCAGACTAATGTTCACAATACGTTGCATTGTTTGGATCTTCAGGGTACAACGAAGATATTCTGTGATGGGGAGTTCCCAAAATTTTGAAAACATATGGCCCATGACCAGGGGACAATGTAATATCGGCACCAAATTACACAAAAGAAAGAGCACTATTACACTGACGGTTATTATTTCTAGAGTTTTTTGATATGTCATCTCCTATAAGCAACTCTTTGATTTCTTCTGGCGTGTTGCTCGAAGGTTAACTTATTTTCCCATTTAAGCAATACAGAGTAAACTGGTTTGCAGAATTTCTCTCACATGGGAAGTACAAATCAGGACAAAACTGAAATTTTATAGACAACGACCCAACATAAAACGAAATGACCTCACTATCACGACACCTACGCTGACTTTCTCTTTCCCTGCGTCCAGTTAATGTACGTTTGCGTCTTTTGGGGCGCGTGGGCAAGGATTCGGAATTCGACATAACCTGTGAACAACTTCACTACTTCAGTACAACCGAGCAAAACTCACTGTCCGAATGTTCTCTACAAAATACACCACAAAAGCAAAAACATTCAAATACATGTCAACACCACAATGCAATTATTACACTGAAACAAAACCTTGACGAATTGTAAACAAATCTCAACAATCAAAATAAAGCATCAAGTAGCGCCACCACGAAGCAGACGCTCTTTGGAAAGAAACAATTGACTATTGATAAACGAACTATTAAAGAATGATTTAATTAATTAATTTACACCATAAATGTTGGTGAATCAACACAAACTATATATGATAACACATCTAGGGATCACATTCTTTCATTTAAAGAAAAAAATACTACAATCGGTTCAGTAGAAGCTCTAAACGAAGCCATGGCAGAATACCTTATATTTTTTAATATATAGATTGTTGAATATGGCGACGAGAGCGTTTTGCCGAATGCACGTATTGCTCTTCAAATTATATTAACTAATACTGTCTCTATTGCAAGCTGTGAGAGATCTTTCAGTAAGTTAAAATTGATACTATCGTATTTAAGAGCTTCAATGGGGCAAGAACAATTGTGTGATCTTGCTCTGTTGAGTGTTGAAAGAGGAGAAACGGAGAAAATTGACTTTGATTCTGTCATTGACGAATTCGCATCAGTAAAATCTAGAAAAGTGCACTTCTAGACTACTAAAAATTTTTATGTTATTAAATCTGAGTCGTAATAATATATTTTTTTAAATAGTAACAATGTTGTCATTAAATTTTTAAAATGAATGTAAATAAATATTATTAAATGTGAATTATTTTCTCTTTATTATCTTAATTCATGAACCTCAAGACTGTGTCGGTCAGGGTGTTTTAAGTTTGCGTCCCGTATAGTCTTTTCTCAAGTATTTCCGTGGCGTTGAGTCAGTTTGTCGTGGAGTGCACGTTTAAATTGTTAGTAAATGGTCTTGTCCTCTTTTTGTCTATGGAAACCGACTATGGAAAATAATTAAAACCATGAAGGCAGCCCCACAACCTATCTCTCCCATGATGTTACCAGATAACACCCTCACGTACGATTCCAAGGTCATTGCTGAAGCCTTCGCCCAATTCCACTCTTCCAAATTCCCAGAAACCAACCCCCCACTCCCTTCATCCGCTATCCTTAATTTCCTCAAAACCCCGCCACTTCCAACTGCTCAGCAACTGTAGTGAACTTTTACTGACAACGAAATACGAGACGAAATTCGACTTCTTGACCCGACGAAAGCTGCAGGCCCCGATGGAGTTCAGGCGGCGGTACTAAAACATCTGACTCACAATGCGACTCACCATTTGACTGTCATTTTCAACGCATGCATACGTCTATCTCACTACCCCTCCATCTGGAAACATGCCACCGTCATCATGATCCAAAAACCAAACAAAGACCATAAACAACTTACCAGCTACAGACCAATCAATCTCCTACCCACTCCCAGCAAACTATTTGAACGACTTTTACTCAGACGAATGACACCACTTCTGACTAACGTATTAAGAAAAACACAGTTTGGTTTCAGAGACAATAGGTCAGCGGTACTACAGACTCTACGACTTGCCCTAGACGTTTCAACATCCCTACAATATCCATGTGACGTCCCTGCCTTATTTACAGACTTCAGCAGTGCCTTTGACTCAGTCAACCACGAGATCCTCCTCAAAATAAAACCATACATCCCAGAATTCCTTCAGTCCTTTTTGAGAAACTACCTCTCCCTGTGCTCCTTCCGCGTAAGACATCTTTCATGCTATTCCTCTTCCTATCCCATCCAAGCCGGCGTCCCTCAGGGCGCTGTACTGTCTCCTACCCTATTCAACATCTTCATCAATGACATACCAATACTTCACGATGTAAATGACTAACTTTACGCAGACGACCGGGCATATACTGTGACCAACCACACGACTAAAATGGCATTATGGAAATTACGACAAGCCGCTAACCTTCTCACAGTCTGGGCCAGAGAAAACCAAATAACAATCAACGCATCCAAATGTCAAGCGATCATATTTCAATGGAAAAGAGCAAATCCAGCTATAGCCCCCATTCAAATCAACGACGTGGACATTCCATGGAAAAGAGAAGTGACGTACCTTGGACTGACATTCATCTGTAAACTACTGTGGACGTGACACATCAAGGACAAGACTCAAAAAGCACACCGAACAATAAACGCCTTACTGCCTATCATGACAAACAAGAACGTTAAACACAAAACCAAACTTTACATATACCACACGTATATCAAGCCAATAGCCACATATGGCGCTGAAACATGGGCCTCGACTTTCCAATCAAACTATAACTTGCTGACCAGACTGGAAAACAGAATAATCAGACTGACTTACAGACCCGCACCTGACGACTGCTACCTCGACATTAAAACGCAGCACGACATTAAACCTCTTGCGACAGAAACCTACGAAACTGCACGGACACTACTCTAGAAGCAATGTACAATCCATCCTTCTCTGCTTTTGTCGAACCTCATCGTCATATCATGAACAGAACCATCCCTCACAACAGGAAGCGCCACCCGCTTGACATTTTCACCCTACCTCCACCTTCTCCCACAATATAGCTACGTAGACCATACGACCAGGCACCTGGACAACCAGCACTTACATTCACGACTTTATAATACTTCTGAAATGACTTACCTCTCTACTAAACGACTTGAGTTCTCTAAAACCCAGAAATGCCCCCTTTTTCCAACAATCTCCATACACCATATACAGTTTTACCAATACCTTAACAAAACAACCAATCGCGACGCAGTACCCTCAAATAAAATAACCCATCTAAAACCCCTTTAACGAAATAACCCATCGGACATGGTCCCAGCCCTAAAATACACCTGCATTAAAATAACCTGTGATCCCCTCCTACACCTTAATTAAGAAACCTACTTCCTCCCACAATACCCTCCCTTTAACAATATAACCTGTCCAAATCCTTGACCTAACAAATTAACCCTTCTCATGTCCAAAACATCACCCATCAATTCACGCTTCCCATACGCCATTCTCTCCTATCACCAGTTCATCTGGGGGATGGAGAGATAAGAAAGATTGTTTTTGCACCATGTTAAAATCACACACATGCTGAGGAGTACAATCTCTGTACATGCAACACGACTAAACTCACACATACGCAGAACCCTAGCGCCTGGACCATAAAAAACAATTTTTTCAAAATCGCCGCAAATTGTTTCTATAAACTTTTGGTAAGGCTAGTACTTAATGTATTCTATAAGATACCATAAACTCCATATTGCTCTTTTCTTTTCTTTTTTCAAAAATTACGAAAAATTGTAATTTTTTGACTTGTCTCTCACGTTGGTAATATTTACATTAGAAGCAATTTCTCCACATTATTGTATATATGAATACATGAGCTTCAAATAGTGTCAAATAAAGTTTCTCGAAAAAAAATTTTCTGTGAAATTGAGCTCAAAATTTCGCATTTTCAGAAACGCTCAAACGCCATTTTCTCATAAAGGTCTCCAAATTTTCAATGAAAATTGCCATTTATTACGAGGTTTTCCTGATCTTTGATATTCTTAAACTAATATTTGTGTTCTAGACTGTTTAAGACGGCATAAAATTAATTTTTCTGCATTTTTTATGAAAAAATGTCCAAAAATATTCTTTGGGTGGCGATAGATAGCAGTTGGCAAGAGGATGCGCAAGACCGTAAATCCAGTCCAGACCAAAGAAATTATAAAACTTTACTACGAGAAAGTCTGTGCCATTTTGTAGCAGTACTTACTTTCTCGTATACATACGTACATATACGGAGTAATATACGTAATGTAGAGAAAGTTATGAAATGCTGCGGAAAATCGATTTCTAGAGTTCAACGAAAATACACGTTTTGGAATCCCCTTATACCGAAAAAATGTTGTTTTTTTTTCAAAACGTCCGTCCGTCTGACTGTGAACACTACTAGCGCCTAAACCATGCGTACGATCTTTTCCAACTTGAAGAACCCCCTGTCCATTTGGCTCAAGTTGAAGCTTTGAAATTTCGAAAAACATTCCTTAAGATTTGGGGATACTTTACATGAACCCCCCCCCCCGACATTTTCAAAATAAAATGCTTCACAAATAATGTGATGCCATGATGAATTAAAATAAAATTGGATGGCTGTCAAATAGATGTACATTGTTCTCGTTGCCTTTTAAATTTAAGACAGTAAACTACACAGAATCTAGTCCCCAGTTGAAAATGTTAGATACAACCAAATATGAAGTTTCATAATTCTATAATCTGATATTCAATCACCAATGATGAACGATAATAACTGAAAATTTACCTCTTCCAATTTTTTATACTTTTTGCTTCCACTAGCATGCCGTCCATTACTGAAAGTTCTGCAACACACGAACCAACATTTTCATAATATCCAAAAACCTGTACACCTACACACAAGAGAAAGATAAGCATGAGTAAGCCATCTAAAGCTAGCAACTCTCAAAAACCAATATCAACCAAACTATTTCCATAATTATAGGCTAATTATGGGCTAATTAAGTACTCTATTCCCGAATTTTACGCTCTTTTGGAATTCCCAAAATCGTGGGCGCTGCTAGCTATAGACTAAAGCTAGCAGCGCCCACTAAGAAAATCCATCTAAAAATCAATTAAAAAATCTGAAACGCTACCCACAATTTAAATATAATTATGGGCTCTAAGAAAACAATTACTCCCGCATTTCTATTAAATTCAGGGCTGTACAAGGAGATACATTTAACATTGGTTCTTATAGGCGAATAAACACAAATTAAAAAAAAAAACACACAGAAAAAATCTGAAACACTACCCAAAATGTAAGAATAATTATGGGCTCCAGGAAAAAAATTCCTCCCCCATTTATATTCCAAACGTCAGAGCTGTACAAAGAGAAACATTTAACATTGGTTCTTATGGGCGAATAAACACAAAATTCAAAAAAATACAGAAAAAATCTGAAACCTTACCCAAAATGTAAGAATAATTATGGGCTCCCGGAAAAAAATTACTCCCGCATTTATATTCCAAACTTCAGGGCTGTACAAAGAGAAACATTTAACATTGACTCTTATGGGCGAATAAACACAAAATTCAAAAAAACACAGAAAAAATCTGAAATCTTACGCAAAATGTAAGAATAATAATGGGCTCTAGGAAAAAAAGTACACCCGCATTTTTTTTCGAAATTCAGGGGTGTGTATATACTATATGCTAATGACAATAATTCAAATTTGTTTCCAATCTTCAATATTTGCGTCTTCTTAAAGCCTAAACTACACGTCTTTCTCTTCCAGCAATGGAATATAGTTTAAAACGCATACAAGGGAGTTTGACAATGCCGATAAATAATTTTGGGCTCCTCTCCTTTGTTTCCAAAAAACAGAAAATTCCCGTGCAAACGATATAAGACCTTTTAACCATTTCCCTATTACTCAGTAAATTAACTCAAAATTACTGAACGTATAGAAATAAAGAATTTATGGTAAATTGTACACACAATGGAAAATAAAATGCGACCCTCAAATAATTTCTGGCTAGTTTTGTACAATTTGAAAAAACATATAAACGAATAAAATGTGTATCAAATGTTTTCCGATCTTCCATATTTGCGTTGTTATGAAACCTAAACTACAAGACTTTCCCTTCCAGCAATCGAGTATTGTCTAAAACACATACAATCGACTTTGGCAATTCCCCCCAAAAAAATTTACGCTTTCCTTCTTTTTTTCCAAAAACTAAAGAATTGGCAATGTACACATATTGGCAAATAAAATGCGGTTCTCAAATAATTTTGGGCTAGCATCATTCTTATTCAAAAAAGTACATTAATCAAACAAAACGAAATTTTTCACTATTTTCAATATTTGCGTTGTTATAAACCCTAAATTACACGACTTACTATTCCAGCAATCAACAATTGTCTAAAACCTATACAAAAGCGTTTCAAGATGCCCAAAAATAATTTTGGGCATCCCTCCTTTGTGTCCAAAAAAGGGAAATTCTCGTACGAACCATGATATACTTTTTGGTCACTTTATCTTTACACCAGGAAGAAAACTGAAACTCACAGAACGTATGGAAAGAAGTTATTAATTGGAAATTGTACATATGTTGAAAAATGACATCCTACACTCAAATAATTTTGGGCTGGTATCATTCTTATTATATATATATATATATATATATATATATATATATATATATATATATATATATATATATATATATATATATCATTCTTATTTTAAAAAATATTTACTAATCAAATCGTACCAAAAGTTTTTCTTTTCTTCAATATTCGCATTGTAATAAAACATAGACTATTCGACTTTCTCCGCACGCAATCGAATATTGTCTAAAACACGTTCAAAGGAGTTCGACAATGCTCAAAAATAAATTTGGGCGTCCCTCCTTTCCGTCCAGAAATTGGAAATTTCCCGTGCGAACGATATTAAACTTTTGACCACTCTCTCATTACTCAGTAAAAAAATCAAAATTACTGAATGTATAGAAATAAGAAATTTATTGTATATTGTATACATATTAGTAAATGAAATGCAATTTTTCAAATAATTTTAGGCTACTCTCATTCTTATTAGAAAAAATATGTTATAATGAAAATTAATTCATTCTTTTCTTTTGAACTTCAATTTTTTCGTTGTGGTAAATCCTAAACTACATGAAATTCTCATCCGACAGTCGAATATTACCTAAAACACATGCAAGGGTATACGACAGTGACCGATAATAATTTTGGGCTCTTCTTTTTCTTTCCCCAAAATTGAAATTCCACTACGAACAATATTAGACTTTTTTGACCACTTTACGCAGAAAATAAACTCAAAAATACAGAATGTAGGGAAAGTTTAGTAGGGAAGAGTTTATTGACAATTGTACACATGCTGGCAAATGATATGCGACCCTCAAATAATTTTGGGCTTGTTTCGATCTTTTTAAAAACAATATACTCTATTCAAACCATCCCAAATTTCTTTCTTTTTTTCTTGAAAAAGCGGAGAGATTTCCCGTGCGAACGATGCTAGATTTTCGATTACTTTTTATTGTAAAATATGTATATTCAAAAATACTTGACGTTTGAAATTAAGGCATTTATTGGCAATTGTACACATATTGGCAGAAATGGGCACTGAAATAATTTTGGTCTAGTCTTGAATTTATGAAAAGACGTATACACTAATGAAAAGAATCCCTTTTATTTCGATCTTCAATATTAGCGTTAGGATTAAAGCAAAACTTCATGACTTTTTCTTCCAGTAAGTGAATTTTGTTTGAACCACATACAATGGTGTTCGACATTGCTCAAAAATAATTTTTGTCCATTCCTTCCAAAAATGAAAGATTCTCGTACGAACGATATTTAGACCTTTTGACCACTTTCGCGCATCTCTGTAAATAAACTCAAAAATATAGAACGTATGGAAATAAGGAATTTATTGGCAATTGTAAACATATTGGCAAATAAAATGCGACCCGAAAATAATTGTTGTAGGAGCGTTATGATGTAACAGAAAAATGTTTTTGGTGTAATTAAAGACTCAAAATTTTAGCGCGTGATTTTTTTAGTTCTGAAATATTGGGGTGGTGCTCATTTTCTCTTATTCTCATAGTTAAAGGTGGGTTTCCAAATTTGCAAAAGTGACCAAAATTCGCACGTATTTACTGTACAAGAGTTTTCGAATTCTGAGTAAGTACGGGTGCTTACACTACCATTCCCAATTTTTGAAGCCATAATTGTGGGAGGTTATGGGGTAATACAACAAATTCTTGTGGTGTCACTAAAGAGCCAACAATTAATCCACAATTATTGGGCAATTTTTTTTGTTTTGAAAAATTATCGTGCTTTATATTTTGTTTTCTAAATTAGGGGTGAGTTTCGGAATTTTGAATAGTAGCCAACACGAGACAAAAATTCAACTATTTCGAGCATGCAAAATATTTTGATTTTTTATTAAGTAGGGGTGCTAACTTTACCTTCCCCATTTTCCCCCCCTTGAAACCTCATTTTCGGTGTGTTGTGGGAATCAAAAATAATTTTCTTGGTGTCATTAAAGAGCCCAAAATTAACCCAAATTTATGGGACAAGAATTTCTGAGTTTTCAGAAAATGGGGTGGTTTGTATTTTTTGTTTTCTTATTTAGGAGTGAGTTTCGAAATGTTGAAAAGTGGCGCTCGGGAGCCCAAACTTCACTTGTTTCGAGCGTACAAAAAAATTAATTTTGAGTAAGTGGGGATGCTAGTTTACTACACTAAAGATAAAATGATAAATGTTGCCGTGTATTATATAAACATTGTTAAAACTGCATCAGAGTTATCGAACCAAGCCAGATATTGAAATTCGAAAATACAGAGAATCAACGAGGACAATCAAATTAAATTAAGAACATTTTTTATAGATATTTGATACTATTTTTTTATTGTATACACGAATTAATTGCTCCTGCCATTTATTATATAAATAATTTTAAAAACTTTGTCGTTATGCAACCAAGTACAACACTTGAATAGGAAATCGTGAGTACCAACGAGCACGAATATCTAAAATATATTAAATATTAATTTAATTATAATTAAATGCACCTTCGATACTAGTTTATTACGCTAAAGATAAATTAATAAATTTTGCCGTTGTGCTATATAAATATTGTTGAAACTGCATCATAATTATCGAACCAAGCAAGATATTCAAATTCGATAATACAGAGAACCAACGAGCACAATCAAATGAAACCAAAAATATAGTTTATAAATATTTAATACTAATTTTTTACTCTATGCACGATTTAATTGCTCTTGCCATTACGAAGTAAATAAATTTTAAAACTTCGTAGTTATGCAACCACTACGACATTTGACTAGGAAATTCGAGATAACACACGATACGAGCACAAGTGACTAATATCTATTAATTATTTAAATACATATTCTATAATAGTTTATTACAACAAAGATGAATATAGAAACGTTGCCCTGATTTATATAAATATTGTTAATTCGGCATCAGAGTTATCGAACCAAGGCAGATATTCAAATTCGAAAATACAGAGAACCAGGGAGCACAATCAAATAAAACCAACAACATAGTTTTTCGATTTTAATACTAATTTCTTTACTCTATACGCAATTTAATTGCTCCTGCAATTTAATTGCCCTCCATTTATGAAATAAATGAGTTTAGAAACTTCATAGTCATGCAACAATTTTACCCAAATACTCTGAGATCCTTCAAGGCAGTACTTGTTGAAAATTCAAGAAGTTTTAAAGAAATGGCTTAATAATAAGTATATATATATATATATATATATATATATATATATATATATATATATATACTTTCCGTTGTCTTTACCCTACGGTACCTGGCATTGCCAGAGCTAATGGCTTTGCCAACGTCCATTAGCAGGGAATCCCGTTTAGACCTCTAGTATCTAGTTTATCTGCACTTGACTATAAATTTTCAAAATTTCCTAATGATGTACTTAAGACTTTCTTAAAAACTATTTACACATTTAATGCGAGAAATAGTCTTCATGTGGTGTCTAAATTAAAAATTTTGAATTTAACTCCGCAAGATGTAATGATTTCGTTGGACATAGCTAAGATGTATTTCACTATGCCGCATGAATTAATATTCTCAACCTTAGAAGAGGTTTTAACAATACTAGTTAGATACAAGGCAACTAAGATACCTAAAATGGAAATTTTGTTGCCAGTAAGATTAATTCTACAAAATGGAACCTTCACGTTTAATGATAGAATCCATTTTCAGAGAGATTGTTGCCCTATAGGTGGTGTTTAAAGCTGTATTTTATGCGAACTGATAATGAGAAGATTGGAAATTCATGTTCTCTCCCAACTGAATGGCAAGTTCTTCACCCGGTATGTAGACAATATTTTGATCATTTGCCAACATGACCAAGTTCACAACGTGTTCGATAAATTCAATTCCTATCGTCAGAATTGAAAATTTACATTGGAACAAGAAGTTCATTACCCCTTTAATTTTCTGGATATTACAATTTTTAGATATCCTACTTATTGCGTTACCTATTGGTATATAAAACCTACAAATCCTGGGATCATTCTAAACTTTTATTCCAATCATCCCACCACAAGAAAATCACTCTTGTCAAGAATCTGGTTGAAAGGGTATTTAGTGTATCAGATCCAATTTTTTATCCAAAGAATCTTGATAAGATATTTTTATTGTTAGTTAGAAATGCCTATCCGATTCATTTCGTTTGTAAATTTGTATGCCACAAGTTGAATCAGATCTTATGTAGAGATTCTTTGCCTAAAATCAGTAAAAAAGTTTATCCACAAGACTCTCTCAAAGATTCAGATAAAATTATATTTTCTTTACCTTTCGTTCCGAATATAAACAACCTAATAAAGAGACTTTTTATGATAATTTTTCTAATGTACTCGTGGTTAATAATACTAATAAGTCCAATGTAATTCATCATCTCAAAGATCCGATTCCAAAACTCACGACACTTAATACTGTATATTCCATAAAATATTGTGATTGTGAACTATCAAACATTGGACAAACACGTAGGAGGTTAGGTGATAGAGTAAAAGAGCATCAATATAACATCAAATTACCCCTTTGAGAAACAAAACTCTCTTCACTGCCCACATAATAAATCAGGGCCATACGATAGATTTTCGCATAATCCAGAAATTTTAGCGAAAGATCCAAACTGGAGTTCAAGGCTTGTTCTCGAATCATTGTATATTAAAATCAATTCTGCTATG